>CAUYLG010069645.1:0-31006 GCA_963573385.1 Cacajao melanocephalus | reverse complement strand
TAGAATTTTCTCCTTTATTTCAACCCTAGTGAATCTAGCAATTACGTGTCTAGGAGTTGCTCTATTTGAGGAATATCTTTGTGGTGTTCTCTAGATTACCTGGAGTTGAGTATTGTCCTGGCTTACTAGATTAGGAAAATTTTCCTGAATAATATCCTGAAGAATATTTTCCATCTTGGATTCATTCTCTTCATGACATTCAGGTACACCTATCAGTAGTAAATTAGGTCTTTTCACATAGTCCCACATTTCTTGGAGACTTTGTTCATTCCTTTTTACTCTTTCTTCTCGAATCTTGTCTTCTCGTTTCATTTCATTAAGTTGGTCTTCAACCTCTCATATCCTTTCTTCTGCCTGATCAATTCGACTGTTAAAACCTGTGCATACTTCATGGCATTCTTGTATTCTTCAGTTCCATTAATTCACTTATATTCCTCTCTAAATTGTCTATTCTCATGAGCATTTCGTCAAACCTTTTGTCAAGGTTCTTAGTTTCTTTACATTGGGCTAGAACATGTTCTTTTAGTTCAGAAAAGTTTCTTATTATCCACCTTCTGAAGCCTAATTCTGTTAATGGATCACACTCGTTCTCCATCAGGCCTTGTTCCCTTGTTGATGAGGAACTGCGATCCCCTGTAGAAGGAGAGGCATTCTGATTTTGAGTATTCTCAGCCTTTTTACTGGTTTCTTTCCACCATTGTAAGTTTATCCACCTGTCATTTGTAATTGCCAACTTTCAAATTCGGTCTCTGAGTGGACGTCCAACTTGTTGATTCCCAGCGCTGAAATCTGAGCAACCCACTGCGCCAACTAAAACAGCGGCATTAAGATTCGTCGTGCTTTTCTGCCCGGGAATCTCTGGTCTGGCTTCCCTCTTGAATCACTTTTTCAATCAGATAAATAGGCGACTCCGCCTTTCCGAAGCTCCAAACGTCGACCAAAAGGGGACTCAGTCCCGTTTACTCTGCACCGAGAACTGCCACGCCAGGGCGCCAGCAAAACTGCCACGCCGGCCGCAAGAGTCACGCTGGTGACCTGTGGGGCTCCTCCACTGGGAATCTCCTGGTCCGTAGGCAACAAAAATTCATCTGTAAGTATGACGTCCTCTCGTTCTGTGTGCTTTCTCTGGGAGCTACAATCCTGAGCTGCTAGTAGTCAGCCATCTTGGATCTCTCTGCCACAACATTTCTTAACTTTAAATATTTTAATGGAAATCTTCCCAAGAATGTTTCAAACTTGTTTACTTTTTCAAAGCCATTTATTATTTTCTTAATGTTATATGATGACCATATGGATATCATCTATTGTATCATGTACAGGGACCTTTCAGAGATTATTCAGGTACATAGAGATGTCTGCCTTGGTACTTACTGGTTAAGGAAAACTAGGGATTTAGAGTTTCTGTGTCTGTTGTTATATTTTCTGTCTTCCTTTCCCTCTCTGTCTTTGTCCAATCCTTGTAAATAAAAGAAGCTAATTCTCATTCTGAGACTTTGAGCAGGTGACCCCTGTTTGGCATTAGGTTTTCAGAAATTATTTGAGGCTGCCCCTCATTTTGCTCACTCAGCTGTTCTCTGTCTCTCTCCTGGGATCATAACCTGTTTTCATGACTTGCCCTGGCTCTCCTTTGTAGCAGGATCTAGAACTGGATTTGGGCTTGCTCTTCTGCTTCACTTCACCCCTTTCCAGATCATGGCCCCTGGACTCTCTCCTCCAAGTTCATGGGCTTTAGCAGTGAGTAGGGGACACACCACCCCATGGCTCCAGTAGAGACCTGTGGGATAGGCTGGGGTGGACGTTTGACTACACCCTTTCTTGGAAGTCTCACTCTGTTCTCTTCATCTCTGGATTCTGCCCAACACTGTCAGCACCTCACTGCTGGCTCTGTCCTGCATTTGCATCCAGCTGAAGAACAGAAGTTTGACAGAGAAGGTTGGAAAAGACTTTTCAGGGTTTGAGGATCATCTTGTTTCTTTTTAATCTGTAAATAGTTTTTTTTTTCCTGAATATCAATCATATTATAATCCACATGAAATCCCAAAGGCCCATCCACAATTTAAGGAGGAAAATATCTCCTTTCCACCTTCCCCTACCCCACAGAGACAGTAAAAGATGAACCTAAACCCTCCAGCCTCTGTGGTGACTGTCCAGGGAGACCTTGGCAAGGACCATCACACCTCCCAAATGCAGACCACTGCGGGTGAGGGAGAGGGCATTGAATGCAGAAGGGCCAAATTAATACCAGATTAAGTGTCACAAATTTGAGGATTATTACTTGTCAGTTCATGTGAAAATCAGAGCTAGAGTCCTTAGGAGTCTAGTTTTATTGATAGAAAAGAGTAAGAATGGTTTTAATAAGTGTGCCAACTTATGGCTATGTGTCTTTATTGACTTCTTGAGCAAATGTGCTATGAAAATGAGAAGACATGGCTCTGCCCTTCAGGAACTTAAAATTTACTAGAACACACACACACACTCAGAAAATAGTGTAAGAAAAGCCAGTTGTGAGGTCACATGAGTGACAGGTGCTGAGTGGGCTTCACACGAAGTTCTTTCTAAAGTACTGTAATGTTCCCCCAGATATATTGATTTTCTTATTCATTGTCTACTCTTGTGTCTTCAAATCTTTGGCTTATATAAAAGAGAAAGATGGGAGAATAGAGTTATAGGAATTAATCTGTGGAAATTCGTAGTGACTAAATGTTGCTTCGGGTTGGATTAAAAGGAATAGACATATTGAAGAAGAAGTTTAGATATTAAGAATAGTTTTTCGATTGAGAAGTTTTGAAGCAAGTGGATATTTTTCTAGTGGATAATGATATATTTGGGGAATCATTTTCAAATCTTCAAATAATTATGTTAGGGAGGCAAGAGACAGCCCCCTTGATGACAGTCATATGTAAATACTTGTGATACCTCAAATTATTGTCAGATATACACATTTAGTTACCGTCTGTCCCCACATACCATTTGCTGTGTTACCAACTTAGTCTGTCCAGACTGCTATAATGAAATATCGTGGACTGGGTGGCTTCAACAACAAACGTTTGTTTCTCACAGTTCTGGAGGCTGGGAAGACCAAGATGAACGTGCTGGCAGATTTGGTGAGGACCTTTGTCCTGGCTTTTAGATGGCAGACTTCTGACTATAATCTCACATGGTGGAGAGAGAGGGGGCTCTAGTCTCTTCTGCTACTTATAAAGACCCTAATCTCATCCTGGGCACTCTACTGAACCGAATTACTTCCCAAAGGTTCCATCTCCAAATACCATCACAGTGGGAATTAGGAGTTCAGCATATGAATTTGGGGAGTGGGACATAGACATGCAGTTCATAGCACCAACCTTTTCACTTATTGATATCATCATGATTTGATTTGAGTGAGAAGTTCCCCAAAATGCCACCCTTTCCCCCATGTACTCCTCCTTCTCTTTCCCCTTCCTCCTCCTCCTCCTCCTCCTCCTCCTTCTCCTCCTCCTTATTCTTTCTTCTTCTTCAACATGGAGCCTCACTGTGTTGCCCAGGCTTGAATACAGTGGCTCCTCACAAGTGCTGTTACAGCACACTGTAGCCTTGAACTCCTGGGCTCAAGCAATCCTCCCACCTCAACCTCCAGGAGTAGCTAGGACCTCAGGTACATGCCACTGCACCTAGCCATTCACTTCTTCTTACTCTTTTTTGCTCACTCTTGTCCTGGGTCTACTCAGAGCACAGTCTAGTCTTCTCAGTTCTGAACATTCTCTCTTAACTCCCTATGCTTTACTGGAAATGCCTTCTGGCTTGGAATCTCTCAATGATTGGCAGTGGTGCATTCCCTGCCTAAAGTGAAGAGCCTGGCCCTGCCTTCCTGCAGCCCCCAGTATGGGACAGCTGCCTGCCCCACACGTACTTGGTGGAATGGCCTCACTCTGCTTTTTAAAATAAAAACCATGTGTGCCGGGGGCCCTAGAACCCTCACACCTCTCATTGCGATTGTTCTGGTTTGGCTTTTGAACTCACCTGGGAAGTTTCCCATGAACGGATTCTCCCTGGAGGCTGAGTATCTGGTCCTAACTGGCACTAGCCAAATGCTGGGCATGCCAGGTGTGGCTGGGTGGGCTCAGGTGGCCTACTCTGAATCTCCGTTCTTTCAGCACCTGGTAACCATATCTCTGCCAAGAGCTTCTGAAACACTGTGTACATCCACACAGCTTGGGGAGGCCCTGGGGGTGGAGAGTAGGAAGGTTACAGGGAACGGGACTGATTAGTGAGAGCTACTGATGGGGGTGGGATGTAGATTAGTGAACCTGGAGGTGTGGAAGGTGTGTCTGCAGCTGGAGAAGGCTTGCTGGCCAGGAGATGACATCATGTTGCTTGATGGTTACCCGCACATGGCTTCTTCCCTGCAAGTGAAGGGAAGTACGTACACCCCAGGGCCAGGGCTGGCTGGCATGGATGGGAAGGCTGGGTCTTATCTGGGCTCTGTGTCTCCCCAGGATAGGATATACCCTTCATCTCTGCTCCACAGGTCCCCAAGTTAGGTCTCTGGGGTTCTATAAACATTTTATTCTGGTGGGAACAGAGAACCCCAGGACATAAACCTGAGGGGTTATGTGCTGTTCCCAGAGAGTTCCTCCTTGGGTGATTTTCATTCAGTGTCATAGATCCAAATACTGGGTCAATATTTGTGCAAACTATTGGTTTCAGAGCTGTTAGCCACTAAAGGGCAGAGGCTTTTCAGGTAGTCATCTGACTATAGCCAGTCCTTTTTCTTTTTAGATTTGAATGAGAATATATTCCATCTAGAAAAAGTACTGCCCATAAATCTTCTCCTGTCTCTCTTCCTTACCCAATAAGTCTGATTGATATTCTTGCTGAATGGATAATGGAATGGGCAGTTTGATTTTCAAAAACGTAGGCTGAGACACAAGCATGATGATTCTTGCAGTCAATAGAGCATCGGGCCCTGGAAATCCACATCTCATTCCGGTGCATGCACAGGCCTGGTGGGTGGACAGCACTGGCTTGTGTCAGCCATGCAGTGTAGAGAAGGAAGGTTCTTCCTTTTAATACTCCAGACACTTGTCTTGATGTTTGTAGAAGCACCGAGTGGCATGAACTGGGGACCGATACATGAGCTTCCTAGGATGAAGATTTCTATCACTGCCCTAGGTGAGGGATCACAGGTTGGTGCTTAAAGACGTAGGCTAGGGCAGGAGGGGCTCAGCATCCTCCCTGTGGGTCCAGGTTACCTGGCCTAAATGTGAACCAGCCACACAGACTGTCTTTCTGTCTTTCTTCATCTAATACCTGTTTCTCTGTACAGAAACTCCCCACTCAGGAGGCTCTCCTTTCTGCTGCCCTCCTCTCATCCCTCTGGTTTACTTGTAAGACTGTGGTGAACTCTTTAGGGTATATTAAAAGAACTTATTTTGGTATTTAACTCAAAATGGAATTTCCTCTCTTTAGAGGGCCAGTTGTGGTTTTATAATCCACACTAGACATCACTGGTCATTACAAGGGCTTTCAGAATAATCTAAAAGTCAGATTCCTCCCCATTTATAAAAAATGAAAACTCAGTGAAGAGTAAACTGAGAAATAATAGAGGGGGTAAAGAGACATTAGATGTCAGTAAAAGTCACCAAAACCTCTCCTCCAGAGTTAGCCTACACTTGGGTTTCAGGGCAGTATGTGTCGAGGATTGCATAGGCCCCATCCCAGGTGCCCGGCTTCCTCAGTGCTGAGCACAGCAGTTCCCTAGATTCACAGACACACAGACATCATAGGTGGAAGAGCACAGAACATACTGGGCCAACCCTTTCTCACTTGAGAAGAAACTGTAGCCAGCAGGGGTGGTTTTAGCTTCAGCAGCAGGAGCAGAACTCTGGGACCCAGCCCATGGCTCTGTCCACCACACTACGCTGCATCTTGGTTTTGCCCAGTGTTCCTCAGGCTGGCAATCAGTTGGAAACACTGTAGGTAAATGACAACCTTTCAACAGAAATGAAAGCCTTATCAAACATTAATGCTGTAATCTTGGACATGATCCTTTCTTGACCCATATATGATGGCCCTGCAAAGGTGAGGTCACCTCTACTGACACTTTCCTGGCTGCAGGCTGGGTTATGGAGGCGAGTGTCATCATCCTCATATTGGATAAAATGAGGAGGGAGCTGCCATGACTGAGGGTCATAGGTATCAAACAAGACAGAAGGCTTCTCAGAAGACTAAGCTGTGTTAGGTAGGCAGGTGTCTTCTCTCTGGCATTCCCATGCAGCAATTTCTGTCAGAGTCAGAGGGCTCCTATCTATAAAGGGATGCACAAAGTCAAGTCTCCCAGCTGTGATAGGACCATGCTCCCCTCAGCCACTTTCTTCTGCCTGGGAAGGACTTAAAGCCCTGCACCAACCTCTTTGCAGCTCCTCCTGCACAGTAATTGCATTCATGCTTGTGTGTGCATATGTGTACAGTGGAAAATGCCAAGCACCACTATGTAAAAACCAGTGATGGGCTGGGCCAAGGCAGGAAGTTCTAGGCAGGGGGTTCCCATGATCATGTTGTGTCTGAGCCCTTTGGGGATTGCCAGATCCTCTTAAGCCCAGAAGTGGGGGAGCCAAGTATAGTCTCAGGTGCAGTGCTGTTTATCCCTCAGATATGGCTGTGACCCGGTTGCAACAGGGGCTGACAAGTGTCTGGCTGGATCCCTGACAGCAGGGAGTGTCTAGGAAGGTGAGGCCTGGAAATCACAGGGTTGGTCAGTGGCAGAGCAGGTTCTCAGCCCCACCTCAGGGAGAGGCCGTCTGCAACCTGCACTCTGCTTGCTGGTAGCTGGGTAAGGTACCCTTTGTATCTTCTAGGGGCTGGCTGGTCTCCACCACTACTTCCAGCTATGAGAATAGGGAAAATATTTTATGATTAGAACCTAAAGAAGCAAGATCATGTACTAGAATAATTTCAAGTGGTGAGTAAAAGTTTAATCTTCCTTTCCAGTCATTAACTCCTGTATAATTCCAGCTTCAAGCCTTAAAGCTACCTTTCCCAAACGAGTGATTTTACCTTGTTCCCTGGAGTCAAAGAAGGTCATAAGTTGAAGATAGGTCGGGGAATGTTTTCTCATTCATATAAATACCTCTACAAGGACCTGCCTTCATTATATAAACATCAGAAGACTTGGATACCATGTAGGCATTTTAAAAATTATTATTATACTTTAGGTTCTGGGGTACATGTGTAGATCATGCAGGATTGTTGCATAGGTACATACATGTCAAGGTGGTTTGCTGCCTCCATCCCCCTGTCACCCATATCTGGCATTTCTTCCCATGTTATCCCTCCCCAACCTCCCTAACTCCTGCTGTCCATCCCCTAGCCTCCCCCAACAGACCACAGTGTGTGATGCTCCCCTCCCTGTGTCCATGTGTTCTCATTGTTTAACAGCCGTCTATGAGTGAGAACATGCAGCGTTTGGTTTTCTGTTCTTGTGTCAGTTTGCTGAGAATGATGGTTTCCAGATTCATCCGTGTCCCTGCAAAGGACACAAGCTCATCATTTTTTGTGGCTGCATAGTATTCCATGGTGTATATGTGCCACATCTTCTTTGTCCAGTCTATCATCGATGGGCATTTGGGTTGGTTCCAGGTCTTTGCTATTGTAAACAGTGCTGCAATGAACATACATGTTTATGTGTCTCTAGGATAGAACGATTTATAATCCTTTGGGTATATACCTAGTAATGGGACTGCTGGGTCAAATGGAATTTCTATTTCTAGGTCCTTGAGGAATTGCCACACTGTCTTCCACAATGGTTGACCTAATTTACACTCCTACCAACAGTGTAAAAGTGTTCTTATTTCTCCACATCCTCTCCAGCATCTGTTGTTTCCAGATTTTTTGATTGCCATTCTAACTGGCATGAGATGGTATCTCAATGTGGTTTTGATTTGCATTTCTCTAATGACAAGTGATGATGAGCATTTTTTCATATGTTTGTTGGCCTCATATATGTCTTCTTTTGAAAAGTGTCTGTTCATATCCTTCATCCACTTTTGAATGGGTTTGTTTGTTTTCGTGTAAATCTGTCTTAGTTCTCTGTAGATTCTGAATATTAGCCCTTTGTCAGATGGGTAGATTGCAAAATTTTTTTCCCATTCTGTTGGTTGCCAGCTCACTCTAATAATTGTTTCTTTTGCTGTACAGAAGTTCTGGAGTTTAATTAGATCCCATTTTTCTATTTTGGCTTTGTTGCCATTGCTTTCGGTGTTTTAGTCATGAAGTCCTTGCCTACGCCTATGTCCTGAATGGTTTTGCCTAGGTTTTCTTCTAGGGTTTTTATGGTGTGTGTTCTTATGTTTAAATCTTTAATCCATCTGGAGTTAATTTTAGTGTGAGATGTCAGGAAGGGGTCCAGTTTCAGTTTTCTGCACATGGCTAGCCAATTTTCCCAACACCATTTATTAAACAGGGAATCCTTTCCCCATCACTTGTTTTTGTCAGGTTTGTCAAAGATCAGATGGTTGTAGACGTGTGGCATTGCCTCCAAGGCCTCTATTCTGTTCCATTGGTCTATATCTCTGTTTTGGTACCAGTACCATGCTGTTGTGATGACTGTAGCCTTGTAGTGTGACCAGGTTCTGGGACCTGGAGGAGGCTCAGCTTACTCCCTGGTGGGCTGTGTTCTTCCAGGCTTTTGGTCTCTCACTCACCCAAGAATGGGAGAGGGGACCATGCCAGGTGCGGTGCACTGGCAAGTAAATATTGGACCCCAAAGAGTTTTGCAGAAAGAAATTTATTTAGGCAGAGAGAGAAAAAGGGGAAAGAAAAAGATAAGAGAGAAAAGCTTCCACAATGAAGTGGAAGGGGATCCAGACATGGAATCCAATTCCTGATAGAGACTGGGACTTTTAACCTGGGAGGAATTCCCACCTCCTTTAAGTTTTCTGGGCCAATGGAAGGAGTTCCTTCAAACTTCTGCTACAGTGATTGATATCTGATTTTTCCTGTGTGCGCGAAAATATAAATAAAGACCTCTAATCCCCAGATGGAGAGGTGGGGGGAGGGGGAGACATGGTGCTGGAAAGTTCTTGCCCCTGAAACTACGCCCCCTTGTGGACCCAGGAAGAGAATACATTCCCTCAGTAGGATAGTTTGAAGTCAGGTAGCATGATGCCTCCAGCTTTGCTTAGGATTGTCTTTGCTATGCAGGCTCACTTTTGGTTCCATATGAAGTTTAAGGTGTTTTTTTCCCAGTTCTGTGAAAAAGGTCATTGGTAGCTTGATGGGGATAGTGTTGAATCTATAAATTACTTTGGGCAATATGGCCATTTTCATGATATTGACTCTTCCTAACCATGAGCATGGAATGTTTTTCCATCTGTTTGTGTCCTCTCTGATTTCCTTGAGCAGTGGTTTGTAGTTCTCGTTGAAGAGGTCCCTTACATCCTTTATTAGTTATATTCCTAGGTATTGTATTCTCTTTGTAGCAATTGTGAATGGAAGTTTGCTCTTGATTTGGCTCTTTGTTAGTCTGTTATTGGTATATAGGAATGCTTGTGATTTCTGCACATTGATTTTGTATCCTGAGACTTTGCTGAAGTTGCTTATCAGCTTAAGGAGATTTTGGGCTGAGATGATGGGGTCTTGTAAATATACAATCATATCATCTGCAAATAGAGACAATTTGACTTCCTCCTTTCCTAATTGGATACCCTTTATTTCTTTTGTTTGCCTGATTGCTCTGGCTAGAACTTCCATTACTATATTGAATAGGAATGGTTAGAGAGGGCATCCTTGTTTAGTGCCTGATTTCAAAGGGAATGCTTCCAGTTTTTGCCCATTCAATATGATATTGGCTGTGGGTTTGTCATAAAAGCTTTTATTATTTTGAGATGCATTCCATCCATACCTAGTTTATTGAGAGTTTTTAGCATAAAGGGGTGTTGAATTTTGTCAAAGGGCTTCTCTGCCTCTATTGAAATAATCATGTGGTTTTTGCCTTTGGTTCTGTTTATGTGGTGGATTATGTTTATAGAATTGTGTACGTTGAACTAGCCTTGCATCCCTGGGATGAAGCCTACTTGATCGTGATGGATAAGCTTTTTACTGTGGTGTTGCAATCAGTTTGCCAGTATTTTATTAAAGATTTTTGCATCTATGTTCATCATAGATATTGGCCTGAAGTTTTCTTTTTTAGTTGAGTCTCTGCCAGGTTTTGGTATCAAGATGTTGGTTTCATAAAATGATTTGGGAAGGAGTTCTTCTTTTTGTATTGTTTGGAATAGTTTCAGAAGGAATGGTACCATCTCCTCTTTGTACATCTGGAAGAATTCGGCTATGAACCCGTTTGGTCCTAGGCTTTTTTTGGTTAGTAGGTTATTAATTACTGCCTCAACTTCAGACCTTGTTATTTGTCTATTCAGGGTTTCAACTTCTTCCTAGTTCAGATTTGGGAGGGTGCAAGTGTCCAGGAATTTATCCATTTCTTCTGGGTTTACTGGTTTATGTGCATAGAGTTGTTTGTAGTAATCTCTGATGGTAGCTTGTATTTCTTTGGAATTTGTGGTGATATCCCCTTTATTGTTTTTTATTGCATCTATTTGATTCTTCTCTCTTTTCTTTTTTATTAATTTGTCTAGTGGCCTATTTTGCTGATCTTTTCAAAAAAACAGCTCCTGGATTTATTGATTTTTTTTGAAGGTTTTTTTTGTGTCTCTATCTCCTTCAGCTCTCCTCTGATCTTAGTTATTTCTTGTCTTCTGCTAGCTTTTGAGTTTTTTTTGATCTTGCTCCTCTAGCTCTTTCAATTTTGATGATAGGGTGCTGATTTTAGATCTTTCCTCGCTTCTCATGTGGGCACTTATTGCTGTAAGTTTTCCTCTAGACACTGCTTTAAATGTGTCCCAGAGATTCTGGTACATTGTGTCTTCTCTCTCATTGGTTTTAAAGAACATCTTTATTTCTGCCTTCATTTCATTGTTTATCCAGTCGACATTCAGGAGCCAGTTGTTCAGTTTCCACGAAGTGGTGCGGTTCTGAGTTAGTTTCTTAATCCTGAGTTCTAATTTGATTGCAGTGTGGTCTGAGAGACTGTTTGTCGTAATTTCCATTCTTTTGCATTTGCTGAGGAGTGATTTACTTCCAATTATGTGGTCAATTTTAGAGTAGGTGCGATGTGGTGCTGAGAAGAATGTATATTCTGTGGATTTGGGGTGGAGAATTCTGTAAATGTCTGTTAGGTCCGCTTGGTCCAGATCAGAGTTCAAGTCCTGGATATCCTTGTTAATTTTCTGTCTTGTTGATCTAATATTGACAGTGGAGTGTTAAAGTCTCCCACTATTATTGTGTGGGAGTCTAAGTCTCTTTGTAGGTCATTAAGAACTTGCTTTATGTATTTCGGTGCTCCTGTATTGGGTGCGTATATATTTAGGATCATTAGCTCTTCTTGTTGCATTGATCGTTTTACCATTATATAAGGCCCTTCTTTGTCTCTTTTTATCTTTGTTGATTTAAAGTCCATTTTATCAGAGACTAGGATTGTGACTCCTTTTTTTTTTTTTTTTACTCTCCATTTGCTTGGTAAATCCTCTATCCCCTTATTTTTAGCCTATGTGTGTCCTTGTACATGAGATGGGTTTCTTGAATACAGCATACCTGTGGGACTTGACTTTTTATCCAATCTGTGTCTTTTGACTGGGGCATGTAGCCCATTTACATTTAAGGTTAATATTGTTATGTGTGAATTTGATTCTGCCATTTTGATGCTAGCTGGTTGTTTTGCCTGTTAGTTTTTGTAGTTTCTTCATTGTGTCGATGGTCTTTACCATTTACTACGTTTTTGAAGTGGTTGGTACTGGTTGTTCCTTTCCTTGTTTAGTGATTCTTTTAGGAGCTCTTGTAAGGCAGGCCTGGTGGTGACAAAATTTCTCAGCAATTGCTTGTCTGTAAAGGATTTTATTTCTCCTTCACTTAAGAAGCTTAGTTTGGCTGGATATGAAATTCTAGGTTGAAAGTTCTTTTCTTTAAGGATGGTGAATATTGGACCCCACTCTCTTCTGGCTTGTAGGGTTTCTGCTGAGAGATCCACTGTGAATCTGATGGGCTTCCCTTTGTGGGTAACCTAACCTTTCTCTCTGGCTGCCCTTAGCATTTTTTCCTTCATTTCAACCCTGGTGAATCTGATGATTATGTGCCTTGGTGTTGCTTTTCTTGAGGAATATCTTTGTGATGTTCTCTGTATTTTCTGGACTTAAATGTTGGCCTGCCTTGCTAGGTTGGGGAAGTCCTCCTGTATAATATGCTGAAGAGTGTTTTCCAGCTTGGATTCATTCTCTTCGTCACATTCAGGGACACCTATCAAACATAGATTAGGTCTTTTCACATAATCTCATATTTCTTGGAGACTTTGTTCATTCCTTGTTATCCTTTTTTCTCTAATCTTGCCTTCTCGTTTTATTTCATTGAGTTGATCTTCAATCTCTGATATCCTTTCTTCTGCTTGGTCGATTCAGCTATTGAAACTTGTGTATGCTTCGTAAGTTCTTGTGTTGTGTTTTTCAGCTCCATCAAGTCGTTTATATTTTTCTCTAAGCTGGTTATTCTAGTTGGCATTTCATCTAACCTGTTTTCTAACTTCTTAGTTTCTTTGCATTGGGTTAGAACATATTCTTTTAGCTCAGAGAAGTTTGTTATTACCCACCTTCTGAAGCCTGCTTTTGTCAATTCATCAGACTAATTTTTCATCCAGCTTTGTTCTCTTGCTGGTGAGGAGTTGTGATCCCTTTGAGGAGGAGAGGCATTCTGGTTTTTGATGTTTTCATCCTTTTTGTCCTGGTTTCTTCCCATTTTCATGGATTTATCACCTGTGGTCTTTGCAGTTGGTGACTTTTGGGTGGGATTCTGAGTGGATGTTCTTTTTGTTGATGATGAAGCTATTTCTTTGTTTTTTAGTTTTCCTTCTAACAGTCAGGCCCCTTTGCTGCAGGTATGCTGGAAGCCCACTCTAGACCCTGCTTGCCTGGCAATCACCTGTGAGGGTTGCAGGACAGTAAGGGCTGCTGCCAGTTTCTTCTTCTGTTATCTTCATCCCAGAAGGGTATCCACCAGATATCATCCAGAGCTCTCCTATATGAGGTGCCTCTTTGGATATCCAGGGGTCAGGGAGCTGCTTGAGGAGACAGTCTGTCCCTTATCAGAGCTCAGGTGCTGTGCCAGGAGCTCCATCATTCCATTCAGAGCTGCTGGGCAGGTACATTTAAATCTGGTGCAGCGGAACTCATAACTGCCTCTTTTCCCAGGTGCTCTGTCCTGGGAAGTTGGGCTTTATTTATAAGTACTTGATGTGCTGCTGCCTTTTTTTTGGAGATGCACTGCCCAGCAAGGAGGTAATCTAGTCACAGTCTGCCAGCAGAGGCATTGCTGAGCTGCCTCAGGCTCTGCCCAGCTGCTATATAAACTTCCTTGTGGTTTTGTTTACAGAGGTACAGTTAGAACTGCCTTGGTAATGGTGGTCTGCCTCAGTAATGGCAGAATGCCTCAGTAATGGTGAACTTCCTCAGTAATGGCGGACTGCCTCAGTAATGGCAGACTGCCTCAGTAATGGCGGACTGCCTCGGTAGTGGTGGACTGCCTCGGTGATGGTGGATGCCCTTCCCCCAAAGAGCTTGAGCATCCCAGGTCCAGCTGTGCTTGCTGCAAAACTCTCAGGGTCAGAATATTTCAGATTGCTGGTCTTTGTGGGGGTAAGACCCGCTGAGCCAGATCACTTGGCTCCCTGCTTTCAGCCCCCTCTTTTTCAGTTGAGTAGGCAGCTTTGTCTCCCAGGCGTTCCAGGCGCCAGTTGAAACAGCTGCCAAGATTTGCGTGAGTTTTTGTGGGGAAACACATGGCGCCGGTTGAAACAGCCATGCTGGAAACTTGTGGCACTTTTTGGCCTGGGAATCTCATGGTCTGTGGGTGGCAAAAACTGTGGGAGAAGTGCAATATCTGAACCAGAGTTCTGGAGTGGATGGAAAAGCCCTTGGTGGCCTCCGTTGGGTAGGGAGGGTGATCCTCCAGGGATTGTACTTCCCAGGTGAGGCAGTGCCCTACCCTGCCTCAGCTCATCCTTCTTGGGCTAAACCCACTGTGCAACCAGTCCCATTGAGATGCACCTTGTACCTCGTTTGGAAATCCAGAGATCACTAACCCTCTGCATAGCTCTCGCTGGGAACTGCACTCCAGAGCTGTTCCTATTCAACCATCTTGTTCCACCTCTTCAGGGTCTCTTTTTTACAAAGCCAGAAAAGGCCCACTGAGGCTTCACACATAGAAATAGTCCTTTAGGAAGTAGAATTGGTACTGACAGAGTGGGATACTGCTATAAAGATAACCAAAAAATATGGAAGCAACTTTGGAACTGGGTAACAGGCAGAGGTTGGAACAATTTGGAGGGCTCAGAAGAAGAGAGAAAGATGTGAGAAAGTTTGAAACTTCCTAGAGACTTGTTGAATGGTTTTGACTAAAAAGCTGATAGTGATATGGACAATAAAGTCTAGGCTGAGCTGGTCTCAGATGGAGATGAGGAACTTACGGGAACTCGCATCAAGGTCAGCCATACTATACTTTAGCAAAGAGACTGGTGGCATTTTGCCCCATCCTAGAGATCTGTGGAACTTTGAACCTGAGAGAAATAATTTAGGGTATTTGGATGAAGAAATTTCTAAGCAGTGAAGCATTCAAGAGGTGATCTGGATTTTTCTGAAGGTGTACAGTCATATGTATTCACAAAGAGATAATTTGAAATTGGAACTTATGTTTAAAAGGGAAGCAGAGCATAAAGGTTTGGAAAATTTGCAGCCTGACCATGTAGTAGGAAAGAAAAACAAATTTTCTGGGGAGAAATTCAAACCAGCTACAGAAATTTGTGTAAATAATGAGGAGCAGAGGAAGTTAATAGCCAAGACAATGGAGAAAATGTCTCTAGGGTGTGTCAGAGATCCTAGTGGCAACCCCTCCCATCACAGGCCAGGAGGTCTAGGAGGGAAAAATGGTTTCATGGGTTGGGCCCAGGGCCCCTGCTGTTCTGTGCAGCCCTAGGATATGGCACCTGTGTCCCATCCACTCCAGCTCCAGCCCTGGCTAAAAAGGGCCAAGGTACAGCTTGGACCATTACTTCAGAGGGGGCAAGCCCCAAACCTTGGTGGCTCCTATGGGGTGTTGGGCCTGTGGGTGTGCAGAAGACAAGAGTTGAACCTTGGGAATCTCTGCCTAGATTTCGGAGGATGTATGGAAATGCCTGGATGTCCAGGCAGAAGTCGGCTGCAGGGCAAAGCCCTCATGGAGAACTTCTGCTGGGGCAGTGTAGAAGGAAATGTAGGGTTGGATCCCCCACACACAGTCCCACTGGGGCACTGCCTAGTGGAGCTGTGAGAAGAGGGCTACCATCCTCCAGACCCCAGAAAGGTAGATCCACCGACAGTTTTCACCAAATCCCTAGAAGAGCTGCAAGCACTCAATGCCAGTCTGTCAAAGCAGCCACAGGGGCTGTATCCTGCAAAGTCATGGGAGCCGAGCTGCCCAAGGCCATGGGAGCCCATCCCTTGCATCAACATGCTCTGGATGTGAGAAGTGGAGTCAAAGATTTTGGAGCTTTAAGATATAATGACTATCTGGCCAAGTTTCAGACTTGCATGGGGCCTCCGGCCCCTTTGTTTTGGTCAATTTCTCACATTTGGAATGAAACTTTTACTCAGTGCCTGTACCCCCACCATATCTTGGAAGTAACTAACTTGCTTTTGATTGTACAGGCTCATAGGCAGAAGGGACTTGCTTTGTCTCTGATGAGACTTTGAACTTGAACTTTTGGGTTAATGCTGGAATGAGTTGAGACTTTGGGGGACTGTTGGAAAGGCATGATTGGTTTTGAAATGTGAAAAGGACATGAGATTTGGGAGGGGCCAGGGGTGGAATGATAGGGTTGGCTCTGTGTCCTCACCCAAATCTCATCTGGAATTGTAATCCCCATGTGTCAAGGGAGGGACCTGGTAGGAGGTGATTGGATCATGGGGGAGCTTCCCCCATGCTGTTTTCATGATAATGATGGAGTTCTCATGAAATCTGGTTGTTTGATAAGTGACTGGCATTTTCCCTTTGTGCCCTCTCTCTCCTGCTGCCTTGTGAATAAGGTGCTTGCTTCTTCTTCACCTTCTTCCATGATTGTAAGTTGCCTGAGGCCTCCTTAGCCATACAGAACTGTGAGTCAATTAAACCTCTTTTATTTATAAATTACCCAGTCTCAGGTAGTTCTTGTAGCAGTATGAAAACAGAGTAATACAGAAGGCAACCACCAATAGCTACTTTTACATGAGCTGGGAAAATGGAAGTAATACAGCCAATCTGCCAAATGTCAATATCTGATCTATAGATACAAGAAGTATTTGAATAACTTACTAAAGTTTTCAGATTTTATGAGACTCTTTAAAGACATAGACATACATTTTGTATTTCCTTTAAGTCCATTGTTTACATTTTTTGAAATTCCATCTTAATTTTTCCTAAAATTTCAAGATTAATGAACTTTAAAACCTAGAAAAAAGTTAGGGATATTGCATTTGGGTTAGCTTTAGGTGATATGTCTCTCCGCTGCCCTGCACGTACACATGCAGTGGGTGTCTCTGTTTTTATCATTTTTGGTGACATGGATACATCTTCCTTGACTTTGTTGTTTCCTTTTCCCAGGGGGTGGGTGAAGAGGGCAGGAAGAACATCTTTCAGAGTCAAGAGACAACAAAACTGTAGCAGTTGCTGCCAAAATGGCATTATCTTGATCCAGGAGCCCCAGAGGTTTTGTCTAAGCTGCTAAGTGTACTGCTACAGCCAGGACTGTCTCATCTGTCTAGGTGATCACTGTGAAAGGGCCTGCTGGTATTAACAGTAATAGCAAGAACCCAGGGACCCACTGTAGAAAGTCAGGCCCAACCAGCTGCCTTTCATACATAAATGTCACTGCCTCCTCAGCATGGATGTCAAGTGTGGAAAACACTGGAAGTCAAAGTTTAAATGGTTTTATTGTTAATTTTGTGCAAGCAAATACAGTTCTTCAAAATCAGCAGGGATGTTTAAAATAATGCAACACTTAACTTTGTAGAAAACAAGGTAAAACCAATATTTATTATGGGAAAGTATTTACTTTGGTTAAAATATTTTATCCTCCAGAGTTCTAATTCAGAAAATAGCATATTGCTGCTTTTTTTTTTTTTTTTTTTTTTTTTTTTTTTTTTTTTTTTATTTTTTTATTTTTTTTAAAAATTTTTAAATACAATCTTATTATAAAAAAAATTTAATTTTTTTTTTTTTTTTTTTTTTTTTTTTTTTTTTTTTTTTTTTTTTTTTTTAATGTGATGGCCAAAACACTTCCTTTCCTCTGGGGACTTGGCATTGGGCTGCCTGGGTCTTATTCTCCATAAAACATTTTGTATTCACTCTTTTCATCCAGAAAACAAAACAGGAATACACTGACCATAATATTGGCCCATAATGCAGATTCACTGCTTGGCTAAGAACACCCATGAGCCTTGTTGACACCAGCAGGCACAATGAGCCTTAGCAGAGTTCCAGTCTGAGTTGTGGACATGAAGGCAGGGACAGCACATTTGCTTTTTTTTTCAACATGTATAATTTGTGGCAATGCTTTTCTTTATTGAGCTCTTATCTTGCTTATACTGTCTAGTGTGCTTTTAAGGTAAGGATTGTTTGAAAGCTTTGTTTTAGACAGAAACATTTAAATTTAGTTCTAAAACTTTTTGAGGAGAAAATACATATTTTCAAAATCATTACTTTTTTGAAATGAAGTTAAAACTTGTTTCTGGAATATTTACTTACCAGTTTATATGGTTCATAAGCTCATCTCTGGAGCCCTGAATACAAATGTCTTCAGGTATTTGAAGAAAGGATTTCATTAGTCTTTGAGCTTTGAATTAGGCAAGTTAAAAAAAATGCCTGTTTTTGATAAATTTAAATCTAAATCCAAAATCAAGTCACTGGATGCAGTTGCTGTGCAAAAAGAGTTTGATCTAAATTGTGTGAATGTTTTGAAGATGATGTTCACTTGCAAGAAAAAAACTATCAATATTCCTATGTCAAATAGTAGTTTTGAAATAACTTTAATTCAATGAATAATTATTGGAATAATAACTATAATACATTTAGTATTGAGTCAATACATTAATTTTTCTACTATCTTTAATGTTTAAAATAAAAAGTTCAATTTTCAAAAAATAAAGAAAAGGGATAAAAGCAAACTATAATATGCAACATTTATCATTAGTCCATTTTATATTGATATATATACTTTTTAAATTGTTGAGCATGTTCATCCAGCTTTCACAGAGTATCTTAAGATAGATTGGGGATTGGGCATGGTGGCTCACGCCTCTAGTCCCAGCACTTTGGGAGGCTGAGGTGTGCGGATCATGAGGTCAAGAGATCAAGACCATGGTGAAACCCGGTCTCTACCAAAAAAAAAAACTATATATATATATATACAAAAATTAGCTGGGAGTGATGGCACGTGCCTGTGGTCCCAGCTACTTGGGAGGCTGAGGCAGGAGAATTGCTTGAACCTGGGAGGTGGAGGTTGCAGTGAGCCAAGATCGCACCACTGCACTCCAGCCTGGTGCCTGGCGACAGAGCGAGATTCTGTCTCAAAAAAAAAAAAAAAGATAGATTAGGAAGGCAGAATCAATGACTCAAGAGGACAGAATCTGTGGCCCAGGTCCTTTTGACCTATGATTTCCTTTCTACCAGGAGGAGGTGTCATGAGAACCAGTAGCTATTGTGAAAGTTTGTCATTAGCCTATGGATGAGCTGGGGGCCCTTAATGACAGAGGCTTAGCCAAAATTTCTGGACTGAAGGGCTGGCTCCTGATCCTCTGAGGCCTTGTGGGCCATCTTTAATCTTGGTTGTTAATCCTTCCCAGGCCCAGAGCTCCTGGACACAAGTGGGAAGACACCAGGGTGTGAGGTGACAGAAATCATCACACAGCTAGTTGAATTTTGCAGCCCATATGCCCAGGGATTCCAGGCAGCAAGTGATAATTACGTCTTCTGAGTAGAAAAAGGAAGTGGATTTCTGCTATAGTCCTTGGGAGAAGCTTGATCTGTTCTCTTGGGAGACTGAGCAAAGACAGCTTTATATCGGGGACACTGGAAGCAGGTCTGTGGCACTGCTCAGAGCCTCCCTCCCTCTCTCCCTCCCTTCCTTTATTCCTTCCCTCCCTCCCTCTGTCCCTCCTTTCTTTTCTCTTCCTTTTACTCACTCACTCATTTACTCACTCACTCACTCACTCACTTTTGCTCCCTCCAAAATAACAGAGCCTATTTTTGCGTCACATTCATCCTGGGCTTAGGGATGAAGACAGGGCTCTCTTCTGCAGCTCCTAGTTTGCCATGTTCTCTTTTCCTATTTGCCTTGGAAGTTGTCCTGTAGGTCTTCTTTGGGATATTTTCTTGACTGGTGGGACTTTTTTTTTTTCTGATTATTTTCTTTTCCTCAATTTTCTATTTCACTTCTTCCATGAAGGTCAGCCTATCTTGGAATGTACTTGATAGAAAGTAGGATAGTGGGGCCAGGATCGGTGGCTGACACCTGTAATCCCAACACTTTGGAAGCCCAAGGTGGGCAGATCACCTGAGGTCAGGAGTTTGAGACCAGCCTGGCCAACATGGCGAAACCCCATCTTTACTAAAAATACAAAAAAATTAGTTGGGCATGGTGGTGCATGCCTGTAATTCCAGCTACTCAGGAGGCTGAGGCAGAAGAATTGCTTGAACCTGGGAGGCGGAGGTTACAGTGAGCTGAGATTGTGCCACTGCACTGCAGGCTGGATGACAAGTGTGAAACTCCATCTCAACAACAACAACAACAACAACAAAAAGAAAGTAGAATAGTGTGTGCTATCCCAGAAAGGGCCCATTCATATATGCCTCTCTTCTTGAAAGTTCGTCTCAGAGACATACCAGCATTTCTTGAGCATTGCCAAAGGCTTGACTCTGTCTTGGATGACCCCAAAGCAGCACCTCAATAGCTGGGGAAGTGTCCACAGTAATTGCCAAAGGATATTAAGGGGTTTCCCTCCTCTTTGGTCCCAAGAGAGGACTGAAAGAGGAAGAGTCAGGAGTTCCCATTAGAGAGAAAGCCTGATCTCAGAGGAGTCTCACTGGCACTTAGCCTCTGGTTGCCCTCTGTTCCAGCAACCAATTCAGGACTCCTGTGTGAGAGAGATACTCTTTGTAAGGATGTGGAAGGGCCCGGTAAGCAACAGCTGAGCCATCTTTTCTGGGTTGAGTTTGAGTGGCAATACCAGAGGCTGGGCACTCCTAAGCTAGATGCCTTCAATAGTCGCAGATGGCTATCAGTGAAGTGGGTGGCCAGGGGCAGCTAAGTGACCTGCAGAATTATCAGGATCCACATACAGGCAGACACTGTTTTTTGGCTATATTCACATCCATATTTGTGTCTTTTTCTTGGTTCATTAAATTACTATGCATAAATTTGTTTTGAAAGTTCATAAGCACTGTATTAGTCAGAATCAATTGCTTTTCTTTAGCTATGCTCTGTTTAACTGTCCATGTTTAGCCCTTCCCCTCTCCTCTGCCTGTTATTACTCACTGCATTCTGCATGTGTGTTGAGTATTCTATGTGCTTTTAAAATGACAGCTATCTAGGAAGCCCTCTTTAACTCATTAACCTCCCCACTCTCACTCCTATCCCCACTGTCACCAAAGATGGCCCTGATGAGCCACGCCTGGTAGTCCATTCTTGTGTAATTTCTTTCCCCTTGAATCTGGGCTGAGTCAAGACTATGACTCGCTCTTAACCCATAGTATGTGGCAGCAGTGACTCTAGGTTACTTTAGAACTTACTTAACGGAAGCTTGCCGCATCTACCTGGCTCACTGGAAATGCTAGCTCTGGGGGAAGCCAGTCTCTTTACACTATCTTGAGATGTCCATGTTGTGAGGAAGCCCAAAGTAACCATGTGGAGAGACTATGTGGAGAGAGATGTCCAGCCATTCTGCAGCTGTTCCAGGTATTTCAATTCCAAAGCCAGATGTGAATGAAGAAGCGATTCTAGACATCCATCCCAGGCAGGTATTCAGATGATGCCAGCCCCAGATGCTATCTGAGAGCAACTATGAAACTCCAGGGGAGAGCATCACCTAAGCTCAGTCGACCCAGATAATCAAGAGAGACAATACCTTTCTATTTAAGCCACTATGTTTTGGTGCTTTATTATGCAGCAGTAAGTCATTGGAATGTCCCCCATTGCAGGACAGGATGGCCATGAAAATAGCAAGCCATTTTTCATACCTATCCTTTGTCAGTCTTCCTGACTCAAGTATAAAATAATTATTTTCTTTTCATCATATGAAATGTAGTTCTACTGATGGCCATGTGAACTAAATCATAACTTTTTTTTTCTTTTTTAGAGACAGGATCCTGCTCTGTTGCCCAGGCTGAAATCCAGTGGTGCAATCATGGCTCACAGCAGCCTCAAAATCCTGGACTCAGGTGGTTCTCCTGTCTCAGCTTCCCACACAGCTGGGACTACAGGTACATGGCTAATAAAATTATCCAGGGGTCTCTTTTAAAATTAGGTGGGGGGTCTCCCCATGTTGCCAGACTGATCTTGAATTCTTGGTATCAAGTGATCCTCCCACCTTGGCCTCCCAAAGTGCTGAGATTATAGGGGTGAGTCACTACACCCAGCCCTAAATCATACCATTTAGTCATGATTGTTGGAGAATTTTGAAAACATCCACATTGTAGAAACCTCTCCCCTCCCACCCCTGACCCTATCTCCTGTCATGTACTAGTGTACTTCCTGGACATCATACTGCCTGCTGCATGTGTCCAATTCACTAGCTAGGAAGGTGCCTTGGCAGCAACACACATCAAGAGCAGATCTACTTGAAGACAATGGAAGTAAGAGGAAGGGGCTGAGAATCAGTGCCAGTTGGGTGGGGGGACACCTGGCTTCTCCCTCTCTCTTGGCACCAGCTCTTTTTTGAGGTCTCATCTTGATGTTTTCTTTCTACTGCCATGTCCATTTTTTCATGGTATTTTAATTTCCTTCTTTATCCAAGAAAAGACATTGGAGAATCCCCTTCCCCCAAGTTAAATGAGACAAAGCTGGAGTTTTTCAAAAGGAACATTTACTAGGAAACTAAAGGGGAACCAAACAGAATGCAAGAGAACAGAGGCAGAGTTGCAAATGGGCTGAGGGAGTTCAAATTTACAACCAGCCTCTGGCCACAGCTGTACTGGCTAGGCAAAGCTTTCCAGACCCAAACCTACCTGCCTGCCATGTGGACAGTCCTCTTTGCCTGCTTGCTCCTATAAAGCCACCTTCTGTTTCATACCAACAAGCCAGTCGCATCCTCATTAGTATCCCAAGGCTGCTGGCTTTCTGGGCAGGAAGCTCCTGAAGTGGGGAACAGTAGGCACAGCTGCCTCAGAATCTCTAACCCAGGCTCCCTTTGCCAAGGGCACGTCAGAATTTATTTGGATGGCTGCCTGATATCTATTGGAGCCCGTCTGATTTCTCTGGAACCATTCTTCTGGGTTTATCTGCCTGGATCTACAGACAATATTTCTAACTATCCCGGTGGCGCTAGCCCTTCATGCTTTGGTTCTAAACACTGGTATGACGGAGGATGTCTGAATGAGGGATGAGCAGAGGGATTAGCAGTGGTTCTAAACACTGGTATGATGGAGGATGTCTGAATGAGGGATGAGCAGAGGGGAACCTTGAGCAGAGGAAGTTGAATTTTCCTTATGTCATCAGACATAGGCAGAACTTTGGATTCTCTTTGGATCCCAGTGGTTGGAAGCCAATTATCTAAGAAGTGAAGCTTGACTCTAATGACACTGCTTCCTACAACCAAAGGCCTACAGCCTTTTTAGATCTGCCATCAGGGTAGAGGTTCTTGTACAGTACTAGGCAGCTGGGGCAATGAGAACTTTCTAAAGACATGCAATCATCCTTCTTCCACCCTGTTAGTTCCATCCTGAAATGTTAATTGAAACAAAGATAATGAGCTTTCCAGGAAAGTAAACTGCAATCCAGCTCTGGATTCTGCTGCAAAGAGATTGTGTGAAAAGGAAAATATTATCTTGGGGTAGTGGTGCAAATGTGTGGATGGGGTGCTTTGCACCTAAAATGGGACAGAGAGGACCATTGGGTAACAGCCCCTAGTCCTCCCAGGATATGCTGAGGCCTTTGGTTTCATTTATATGGAGGCAGGTAAGGATGAAGCGCATAGCTGGCCATTGGTTGGCAGACTTGGTCAGGAAGGAAGCTGAGTAATGAATGAGATGCCCAGGGAGAGCCCTTGACCTTCACTCTTGTAGGTATTTCCATCCCCAAGTGCTGTGAAAGTGATGCATGTGTTTGAAGTGAGAAGGAAACCTCTGTGTGTGGTTGCCCAAGGCTATGACTCTGGGCTGTTGCATATGGAAATACCCCAGAAGGCACTCAGGCCAAAGAAACCCAAAAGCTGTGCCTTTTTCTAGGGGATGGCTGTGTTCTCTTGCCGTGATCTCATCTCACCCATTGCTACACCAGTTTCTGAGGCTGTTCCCTCAGTGGACAAACGTGCCTAGGAAAGGATATTCCACATGCTCATACCACTGAGATGTATGCCATTCTAACTGGGATAACAATTAGTTTTCATTCTAATAATACCCCCAGCTGAAAGGAAGTGGCTGCTGGCTACTGAGGGAATAGTGTTGGGGGTCTCTTATTCCTCAAAATCTGGTTTTAGCAGAAAACAGGGCCATATTGATACTGGTACTCTCTACCATGTGCATGGGACAAGGCAGTGAGTTTGCTGTGAACTAGCCCTCCTTGCCACTATATTTCTTCCAGGGAACAGCCTGCTTGTCCATTATTCTCCTGGGGCTATTCCTTGCAAATCTGGAGCACTTATTGGGGCAGTTATTTTCTGGAGACAGTCATTAGCTCAAAGGTAGTCATGTGTGAATTGAGATCTGCTGCCTATTTAGCACCTGGATATATATTTAAATAGTCTGTCCTTCCAGGGCATTCTAGAAAATAATATCATGTTAGAATAACAATTTCCAGGGCAGATTCTATGTCCTCATCACAAAGGGCTTCATATGAAACACTGAGTCCTGGTACTCTTGGTACTGTCACTATATCTATCATTTGTTTTTGTTCCTAGTCCAGTCTTGATTCTTGGCCATAGGAGACATGCTTCCCCGTCAGCACATCACCTTGGGCCACCTGCAGAAGGTGGCTGGACCATTCAGGTTCACCAAACCCAGTTTGGAAAGAAGGCCAGTTATTGCTGTGGTTACAGCTGAGCATTTGGTCGCTGAAGTCGTCTGGGTGTTGCTGGATGGAAAAAGTTACTTAAGATCTTTGTAAGATGGTTGTACTATTGTGTCCTTGGTGCAAGCAGTCCTCTTACCCATGATCATCGTTTCTGCAGGAAGAAAAAACAAAAAGAATAATTTGGCTTTCATTCATACATTTTGTTTTATTTTTTGAGATAGAGTCTTGCTCTGTCACCCAGGCTGGAATGCAGTGGCATGATGTCAGCTCAGTGCAACCTCCGCCTCCCAGGTTCAAGCAATTCTCCTGCCTCAGCCTCCAGAGTAGCTGGGACTACAGGCACCCACCATCATACCCAGCTAATTTTTGTATTTTTCATAGAGACAGGGTTTCACCATGATGCCAGGATGGTCTCAAACTCCTGACCTCATGATCCACCCTCTTTGGCCTCCCAAAGCGCTGGGATTACAGGCATGAGCCACCATGCCCGCTTCATTCATACATTTTTAATGTGCACCAAACAAGTGGCAAGCATGATAACAGATGCTGGGGATACAAGGACCATAAGTCGGACACTCACCCTGCTTTCAAAGGGCTCACAGGGGGAGAAATTACAATGTGAGAAGCTGAATAATATAGGTGTGCATAGAATACTGCAGGGGCCAGGAGAGAGAGTAACTTCAAAGGGATTGAGGAGGTCTATAGAGAACATTTTGAAGGACGAGTCTTGAGCTAGGCCATTTAGGCTGATGAGGAATCCCTCTGAAAAGAAGGAAGGAAGGTCACCTGGGGTAGAGGAAAGAGACTGTGCAAAGGCAGAAATGCAGTAAAGGGCATGGTGCATTGAAGGAATCATCACAATTTGGCATGACTGGACTGTAGTGTGAGGAGTGAAATGGTAGGAGGTAAGGCTGGTGATATGATTTGGTTGTGCCCCCACCCAAATCTCAACTTGAATTGTACCTCCTACAATTCCCATGTGTTGTGGGAAGGACCCAAGGAGAGGTCATGGGGGCCGGTGTTTCCCGTGCTATTCTCGTGATAGCGGGTGAGTCTCACGAGATCTGATGGTTTATCAGAGGTTTCCACTTTCGCTTCTTCCTCATTTTCTCTTGCTCCTGCCCTGTAAGAAGTGCCTTTTGCCTCCCACCATGATTCTGAGGACTCCTCAACCATGTGGAACTGTAAGTCCAATTAAAC
Source organism: Cacajao melanocephalus (assembly GCA_963573385.1). Taxonomy (NCBI): domain Eukaryota; kingdom Metazoa; phylum Chordata; class Mammalia; order Primates; family Pitheciidae; genus Cacajao; species Cacajao melanocephalus. The sequence continues at coordinate 5,496 of CAUYLG010069645.1, read as the reverse complement.
CTCTTTTTCTTCCCACTCTCAGATATGTCTTTGTCAGCAGCGTGGAAATGGACCAATAGAGCTGGGATGGAAAGAGGAGGTCTGAGTGGTGCAACATCAATCCTTGTTTCCAAGACATGAAGGAGGGCCTCTCTTAAGGAAGCCCTAGACTTACACTAGGAGGATCTCTTGGGTTTCACACTCAGCCCAGCATTCAACTTAATTTAAACTCAGGGCACCTTCCAGCACAGATTAAATGTAGTAATACTGTGGCCGTAGAGAGAAAAAACTGAAGTGACTTCTATGGATATAGGAATAACAAAATTTACATGTAAACTATGAAAGAGTAGCAACCATTCTGATACTGAAATTTATGAACTTCATTTCAGAGATCAGAAGTTCACATGTGAGGCTATAACTTAAGTATTGAAAGCCAGTGTGTTCCCTGCAAAGGGAAACCGTGTTTGATTGTGACCTGTGGCTTTGAAGTATGTGCATGTATGTAGGCGCACACACACGTCTCTGGGAAAGGGCTATTTGTTTCTATGTCTAGGAAGAAAGCATGAATAGTGCAGTTTAAATATCAGTTTGCCAGATCAGCTGCTACTCTGGACTGCTCTCCAAATAGCTTTACTTTCTAAGCGATCACCTACATCAGGCTCTTGGTTCCCTAGCCACTCTTTCAACTATGAAACCCATACCCATATCAGTTTGCCAATTTCTGAGTCCTTTCTCATCAGAGAAAGCAAATTGTTAACAGGCTCAGTGCCACCAGTGAATGTGGTCTGGAATTAGTTGTGATGGTATCATTCAATATTCCTTCATTTTTGGGTACCTATTGTATGCCTGGCACTGGGATATGGACTTCACAAGTTCTTAAAAGACCCCTTGAGGTTCTTTAATGGAGGATGCAGAGTTATAGAGAGACTAATTTGCACACAGCCACACTGTGACTAAGTGTCAGAGCTGAGATTTAAACCCAAGACTTCTAATTTCAAAGTCCAAGCTTTAGCAATTATGTCAATTCCCTCTGTAGGTCCAGTCCACACTTCTGATGTATTAAAAGTACTTTATCTGCCTTGGCTTTCTAGATACTCTAAATCTAGCCAGAAGGGCTGCCTTTAAGAACCCTAGTCCAAACTAGTAGCATGCAGCAGGTGCCATATCCCACTTATGACTTCCTAGCTGCTTATCCCATTTCTCTGGATTCCCCCAGCTACTGACATGCATGTGTATCTAGTTTGCCCCCTCAGTTCTGTGCACAACCTCATTTTTCCACGTTATGACCTAGTTTTACCTCTCCATTTAAGCAGTTCCTTCAGAATGCTTTGGATTTAGCTCTCCCAAAGTACCTAGTCGTAGGGACCACCTACGTACCTGGTTTCTTATGGCCTGTTTAAAGCCTGCATAGAGGGCTAGGCTGCAACCTCAGCCAATTTTTTTTTACCAGTCGCCATACCCAGGGATACCAGTAGCAGAGACAATGTTGCCAACACCCAAGTCATAGCACAGCTCTGACCTGTACTCCATAGCTGGACTTTGCTCATTTGTGAATTTCCTTGTGTGTGTGTGTGCAATTAGCCAGAATCAAGGTCAGCCTCTGGAAATATGGTGGTGCAGCCTACTGGTCTCCCCCTTTTTCAGGTGCAGCCCTTCAGATGGGTGAGTTTTCTGGACTCTGAATCTTTTCCTCTTCTGGATAGTGTCACTAAGTTTCTAGAATGCTTGCAAGCCTGGACCACGCCCACAAGATGACAGGATAAAGGAGTTTCAATATATCTGGTAGCACAGTAGTGTCATTGCTACCAGTAGTCTTGCAAGAAAAGCCTCTTGAGAAGAAAATTATTTTAGGGAAAGTCAAGCATACAAGTCAGGTCTGAAAAAGTTGTCTCAGGAGAAGACATGGGTAAATTTTGCTGTTGTTGCTCAGCCCCTTTTTGTCTGGCTTCTTTTGGGGGAAGCTAGAAAAACTCAACCAAACCAAACAAAATAAGCAAATCACACCTTTCCAAACTTCTATAACCTAGTGAGCTGTTCGTCAGCCAAAATTCTATAAAACGTGGGAAAATATTTTTCCATAATTCAGAAACGCACTGACCCAGTGGGATTTTGGTGAGAGGAAGGCGGTGGAGACTGAGGCATCAACACCAGAGACATCAATGATGGTTTAATAACTGTTGAGCATAATGCTAGCCTGGCTGGTTCCAGAGCTGGTGCCAGCCCCATTTCCAGGGGCAGAAGCAGCAGTGTCCTTGTTATGAGACCTGGGAGGCTCCCAGGCAGTACCAGGGGTTTAGAAGGTACCAATAACTCCAGTAGTATCCACAGGAAGTAGTGGTTACAATCCTATCTGAACAGAGGAGACTTTAAGTGAATTCAATTGTCCTGAGACATAAGGATCGAATTTGAATTAAATTGAATTGAAACCAAAGATGAGAACTGTCCCAATGAAAACTGTAATGTGAAGTGACATGTCGATCACAAAAGTGACAGCTGATATGAGACAGGCCATTGAAAACAGACCCCAAATTAAGAACATGAAAAGACAGAGTGAAACATTAGATAATATCTGTGAATCTGAAAATGGGTCTTTATTACAGGAAGTACATAAGGGCTCTGAACTAAGAAGCCTGTCAAAAATGGAAGTGATTCTTATTACATGATTTAATCTTATATGTACTTAATATTGTTAAGGTTACATATAAAATCGTACTTAAAAAGCACACAATTCTCAGGATTTTGTTGACTATTGCTCATCACAGCTTTGCAAATACATGAAGATTCATCATGCTCTGCTGGTTTATAATCTGATTTTGTTGACCATTGCTTAGCACAGCTTTGCAAATATAAGAAGAATTATCACGCTCTGCCAGTTTGCAATCTGATTAGCTTCTTTCTGTAAAGAGGACTTTTTTTTTTTTTCACTTTCCCTCTCCCCTTTAAGATAGAAGTATGTTAAATAAAGTAGTATGAATGTGACTATACTGCCTTTCAGGAGACTGGCCCAGTAGCATGGAAAATGAAAGAGTCCATTTGGGCAATAACTACTATTTATTGAGTGCTTAAGCACTAGCTCTATCCTAAGAGCTTTGCATATCTTATCTCATTCACGCCTCACCTCAACCCTTTGTGATAGATATTACAATTACAGTTTTACAATGAGGTAACTGAGTCTGAAAATGGCCAAATAATAAAGGTAGGAAATGGCAGAGCCATGATTTTATGGATTCAAATGTATGCTCCTAAGTATTATGCCCAGAAAGGCAAATTATTGCGCTTTGAATGGTAACTCCACTATAGCACCTTTCTAAAAAGGATTCTTAGTCCAGAAATGAATTCTGAACAGTCTAGACTTCATAAGAGAGTGTGTTAAGATTCACTGTCAAGTAGACCTTGAGGGGAAAGGTGGCAAATGGTACATGGCATGTGTGACATGTAGACTGTTATTAACTGAGAGGGGCTCATTAGAAACCATCAAGAAGCAAAAGTTACAGTGAAGGCACTATTCAGAAGGTAATACGAGGACTGTCATATTTTTCAGATGAGGTGCCAATATAGGAAATTACTACAGGGCCAAAATTACTCTACCTGACAAAGTAAAGTGGAGGATGTTTGGAGTTTGCTACTTCAGATTAATATTAATTACATTTATTCATCATTCAACAAACATTTATTGAGCACAAGGCATTTGAACTGAGCGCTAAGAAAACAAAGATAGGCTGGGTGCTGTGGCACATGCCTGTAATCCTAGCACTTTGGGAGACTGAGGGGGATGGATCATCTGAGGTCAGGAGTTTGAAACCAGCCTGGCCAACATGGTGAAACCCCATCTCTACTAAAAATACAAAAATTAGCCAGGTATGGTGGTAGGTACATGTAGGCCCAGCTACTTGGGAGGCTAAGGCAGAAGAATTTCTTGAACCTGGGAGGCAGAGGTTGCAGTGAGCTGAGATCATACAACTGCACTCCAGCCTGGGCAACAAAGCCAGACTCCATCTCAAAAAAAAAAAAAAAACCACAAAGATAAACAATGCACATCCTATTCTTGAAGGGCTCAGAGTGATCAAAAGAAGACTGTAGAATCAAAGACGAAGAGAAAGAACAGAGTAAAAGGACGTCTCAGCAGGAAGCTCTGATTGTGACTGCTACATGTGAGTGTGTGAGTGTCCATAATTCCATCTACCCAAATCAGGGAATAGGAAGGATAAAACTTATGGCAAAAAAGAAAAAAAAGATAAGGGTGAAATTGGAAAGATTCCTAGGATATATGTGATGCACTAGGTTACAAAATAAAATTCCATTAAAAAGCCTAGGATTGTCTCCCACTGACAGTACAGAGAGCAGAAGCCATCCAGAAGAAGAAAAATGCCTTATGAATTTATAGCTCTGGTAAAATTCCCCTGTAAGGTAACCAATGCCCCATTCCACGTCTGTGCACAGTTACTCTTCTTCTGCGGTTTGGGACTCCAATCTCTTCATCTATAATTGCAATTCCTAGAAAGAGTTCCTAAACTGATCATTGTATTCCTATTAATTAGAAAAGTAACTTTGTGACACAGAAAGATTTAACAAATAAGAATTATAAATGATTTTTTTTGTGTAATTTATTCAAGTGCAATACACATCTTGTTATCCCAATTTTTGTTTTTAAGGTAAATACTTAACAATTTGATATACTAGAAAAGTATAAGATTCATGATTTTAATGGACATATTTACACTAACTTAACTAAATTTATAGTCACCATTTAAATGCTTAGGAAGATGTATTATACTACATTTATAAAGCTTAATTTTAAGATGTTGAAATGCTTAAGATAATTTCACCTAAATGTGTAAGATTTTATGTATTTTTATTGTACTTTAAGTTCTGGGGTACATGTGCAGATCATGCAGAATTGTTGCATAGGTACATACATGGCAATGTGGTTTGCTGCCTCCATCCCCCTGTCACCTATATCTGGCATTTCTTCCCATGTTATCCCTCCCCAACCTCCCCATCCCTCACTGTTCCTCTGCTAGCCCCACCCAACAGACCACAGTGTGTGATGCTCCCCTCCCTGTGTCCATGTGTTCTCACTGTTCAACACCCATCTATGAGTGAGAACATGCAGCGTTTGGTTTTCTGTTCTTGTGTCAGTTTGCTGAGAATGATGGTTTCCAGATTCATCCATGTCCCTACAAAGGACACGAGCTCATCATTTTTTGTGGCTGCATAGTATTCCATGGTGTATATGTGCCACATTTTCTTTGTCCAGTCTATCATCGATGGGCATTTGGGTTGGTTCCAGGTCTTTGCTATTGTAAACAGAGCCACAATGAACATACATGTGCACGTGTCTTTATAATCAAATGATTTATAGTCCTTTGGGTATATACCCAGTAAAAGAATTGCTAGGTCAAATGGAATTTCTATTTCTAGGTCCTTGAGGAATTGCCACACTGTCTTTTACAATGGTTGAACTAATTTACACTCCCAACAACAGTGTAAAAGTGTTCCTATTTCTCCACATCCTCT